>CM045457.1:33805410-33832910 GCA_024666655.1 Dascyllus trimaculatus
ACTACCAAAATATGGTAACGAGTAGCCAAGTACCAATGAAAACAGATCTTATTGTATCATAGGCCTGATGGACAGAATTTTAAATGTTTGAATCATAAAGTCTAGATGTCTTGCATATAGGTGAAAAGTTTGCCCTCAAATACACCGCAGCATCTTCTCCTGGGCTTTTTAAGGGAAGTCACTCAAATAACTAAAATGTGTACTGTAACAGTTAATGTAAAACTAATGTACACTATGTGATTCTATAAGTCTCACTGATTGTTTTAAAGGAGATGCTTGACCACAAAAGCATAACAGAATTCCTGAAATTCAGTTATGGCTTTTGGTTTTGGTGTGCCACCCCAACATTTTCGGTGTCCACTGCTATGAAAAATTTCTGGTGGCACCATTATTATCCGCTGCCCACACTTGCCCGAGCCCTGCTTCTGAATCTATTTCAATTCACTTATACAACATCAACACACAATTACAGACATGGAACACAACAATACTGAATACTGAAGCTGAAACTAAGGTGATAAAAGGAGTGACTACAAAGCTAATATTGCGTGTTACTATCTTGGAGGAATGTTAGATCCTTTTATTTATTTTCCCCTCATTCTTCCAAGTCTGCTTATGCTTATGCTGCAGTATGACTCTCAGAGGGGTTGTCAGGCAGGAAACCTCAGTGGAAACCCAAACTGACTGTATCTGGTAGCTCATGCTATAGTGAAAAGTGTTGGCGGGATAGATAATACATTATTTTTCAAGAAACATTGAAGTTTTAACACCCTTCCTATAATCACAAATGACCAGCAGAAAGATACAGTGTGTAGATACGTCTGTCTTAGATTGATCAGTAGGAATGTGTTTTCACTTCAGGACACAGCCAGGCTTGCTGTTTTTCTCCTTTAAGACACAGACATGAGATGTTCTCAGTCTTCTCATATCATTATCAGAAGGAAGCAAATGAGAAAAGCAAATTGCCAGTTTCCAGCTATTCATTTTGTTAACCAGAAGTTGGCAGATGCTGAAAATTAGAGCTGACTCTGAGGTCAAATATTAACTATCTATTACAAAGCAATTATATGCACTGAAGCAGTTGTCAAGATCAGCAGGACTGTAGAGTGCATATACATGTTAACAGGGCTATCACTGTACATTCTGTGGAATTCCTGAGTTTAACCTCCCGAGATAGAGGGAGGGAAGCTGACAGGAAGTAAAAGTTAGATGAAAAAGAGAGAGAAAGCTGCCAGTGGATTTCTTTTATACTAATCCAAGAAATACCTGTTGAACAGTATTGCTGAGAAGACAACACTTGTGTCCATTAGAAAAAAAACAAAACAAAAACAACTTCAAATATCAGTGTACATAAGTATGAAGAATGAGTGAATCACAGACCAAACTATTCTCCACCAGTCTCTAAGGATAGTTCTGTGAGTTCTGTTCCTCTGTTGTGCACTTCTCAGACATTTGCTGACAGAAGTCCACTGTTACAGTGGGGCTACATACTTCCTCAGTGGATCCAAGCAGCACTGGACACTCATGGTTCTCCTGCTCCAGACCTGATTCCTCCACCCCAGGGTGTCTATCCTCCAGCCCCATCTGACTGGCACCCACATCAGACAGACAAGCAGCCTCACTTAGTTGTGATACAGGAGGCCTGGGTTGGACCGAGCCCTCATCAGAAGAAGGCAACAGAGGGTCAGATGTGAGGTCGATGCTGCCAGAAATGGAAGGTGGCTGGGTGTCCTGCACCTCCCTACACACTTGCTGGGAGAGGAAAGAGAAGTTCTGCCATAGCTCTGACATACAAACCTTTAGCTGGTTGCGCTCACTCAACAGCTTCTCCTTTTCGCATACCTGCGTTCATAAAAGACACAGGATCATCCAGTTAATATGACATTATTGTACACTCCTCCAGTGAGCACTTCTCAGGTATACTGAGTCTTTAACACAAAACTACAGCATCCATCTTTGTCATGAAAGGCCAGATATAACACACATTAAATCTTGCTCAGATTAACCTTAGCACTGTGTGAGGCCAATGTGTTAACAGTAGTAGTTTATTTATCTGACCATCAAGTGATGGTCAGATAAATAAAAGATTTCTTGAGTTGCTCAGGCCTTATTGCACAGTTACTTGCTCTTACACTGACCTTAACTACCTTCCGTTAGCTTTACCACCAGTTACCACGTGCAACACCTGAGGAAACACCTGGACTCAGTCCAGCCCAACCAGTTTCAGCTTGCTACCCTTTAGACAAAGTCCATTTACATCCCACCTGACCCTGTCCTAACCAGCTAAACACTATGCCTCCAGCCTCTGACTAGCAATCCTGTTCCAGCCATGGCCTGCTCTGTCCTGTTCAGCTCAGCTGCCCAGTTCCAGATTTTAACCCCAGGCTCCTCGTCAAACACTGTGACCAGCCCATGACGTCTGATGTCAGTTAGGTGTTGTAGTCTCACCCAACCAGCTCTCCGCTGGTGTTCTTTATGCCATTCCTGTACCTTGCCTGTTACCATCTGACTATAGCCCCAGTGGCTCTCTGCTAATGCTAACTTCTGTAGTAAGATTTTTAAAGATTAGTTTTGGTTTAGTGTGAATTTGCTAGGGCTAAATACTGAACTCACTGGCTACTGCTGATTCAAATCTGGTTCATTCTTTGCAGTAGTAATATCTGTGTATGTGTTGTTGCCTCAGATGTAATCAGCTTTTGTCTTTCTAATGTCTGAGTCTGTTTTGGGCTTCGGCCTTGTAGCCTTCAGCAAACTCTGTTTTTTCTAGCACTTTCAGTTGGTTGCTTAGCGCTGACGTATTACTTCTAGGTCTTGTAAGCTGATTCAGCTACTTCTTTGTATGTAATGTGAGTTAAATGTATTTTCTGTTCATTTGAAACTTGTTGCAAATAAACTCCATTAGCACTTCTGGTTCTGCATGTGTCTCATGTTTGCATTTCTGTTCTCAGCCTTGCCGTGACACTTTGTGCTCTCAAAGTTAACTGAGCCAACAGTCACATTATTAGACATGATATGATTCAGGGGTAAAACTGATCACACCTGAATTGTTGAGTTGTTGGTAACATCTCACTTCATAGGGAAAATGGCATGCATTTGGCTACAGTAAGTACAGCAAAGTCGAAAAAGAAATGAGTCAGTATACTCCAGATGTTAATACATTTAGAGTTTTAGTAATTCCACTAAAACCTTTGTTTTTGTTACAGTCTGGTTCGCAGTTCCCCTTAGGCCTTGTGGACAGCCCCTGTTCACTTCTCCTAGGGCCATACTCTTCCCTTCATCTCGCCAGCTCTGCTTAACGCTCACTGTTGCTCTTTGTGTCAAATAAATCTCTGAATCGCATTAGTTTTGTCTCCGGTGTCAGCATTTGGATTCTATTCTCTGTATACCTGTTACTGTGCAGTTGCACCAGTTGTGACAGTTTTCTCATAAGCATAGACTTTAGACTTTGTTTATTCAAGATTGACAAGGCAGGAAAAAACATGTACAATGTTTGACCTGAAATGCGTCAATCACAATGATAAAAAAACAACAACCAATAAAATATTACAGCTATAAAAATACAAATTCTTATCTACGATAAAACAGTCTTAAAGCTCGGGGGATAAAAGACATTTCATGTCTTTTAGTGTTGCTCTTCTCGGCTGAGAATTGTCTCTGATTTCTGAGCTTGTACTGAGTGCAGGGGTTCTGAGATAGGAAGGCGTGCAGAGGAGACGAGCTGTTCTCTAGGATGTTGTAAAGGACGTGCAGTGTGGCCTCATCCCGCCTCTCACTCAGAGTTGGGAGGGAAGATGGTGGGATGCCAATAATTCTGCAACACCTTTTTTGAACCCGCTCTAGTTCGACTGACAGGCCTTTAGTGAGCCCGCCCCACACAGGACTGGCATACTCCAGCACAGGTCTGATGAAGGTCAGATAGACCTGCTTGAGGACATCAGAGGGGAGTCCAGCTCTTCTCGCCACACTCAAGTAGTGTATCCTGGGGCGTGTTTTAGAGAGCATGTCATTTTATTGTAACTGCTGAAAATGAATGTCAAAAAACAAAGACCTTGAATACAATGAATTGGAAAGACTATTTAACCTTCTTATTCCAAAACAAAGTTGTAAATCTCAGTGGAAAACCTTACTGATAACCCTAAATAACTGGGAACTGGTTAATCAGCTGGTAATTATTTGTTCTGATGTGGTTGGTTGTTATTTGACAATGAATTTGTGCTGAAAGCTTCAGAAGCGATGCATTACTCACATATATTGGCTATACTCTTGAGACCCAGAATGGTACCGTTTTTGATTGGAATGACGTGCATGACTGTGCTCATCTATGGTATGTGTGTGTTTGTGTGTGCTATATGCCTGTACCAGTTTGTGAATCTCGCTCTCCAGGTTCTGGATGCAGTCCAGCTTCCTCTTGCGACACCGCTGGGCAGCAATGCGATTTTTACTGCGGCGCCGAATGTCATGGATGAACTCTAGCTGCTCAGAGGTCAGCCTATGCATCTTGATGAGAATCTGGAAGTCATTACGTGGCAAGTTGGTGATCTGGTCCACAGGGAAGGGCAGCTTTACCTAAAAGGACCGCATTGTTTCATGTTAATCAATATTATCTGAAACAAAAATGAATCCATTTTACATGATGACCAGAACCATCTTGATGGTACCAAAGAAGTCTGCATTTACTGGCAAAGATGTATTTGAAAGCTCCAGAAAAGCTCATAGGTAGACCTGGAGTTAGCACCATTTTGTCAAACGACTGACAAAGTCATATTTATTATTTAAATATCTGGTGAATATAAAGATGTGAACTGTATAGCTCCATTTTAACTTGGTCAGTGTCCTCTTGCAGACCAGCTGCCGAAACCCAATTTTGCTTAAATGATTTTGTGACCTCTCCTGCTTGGGATAAAATTGATGAACTGAAGTGTAGAAGAAAAGATCTGTTTATTTCACCTAATTTTTATAATGTCCAAGTGTCTTACAGTGCCCATAAAGCACAGCTTAAGGAGACTGCTGCGGGGCAACTGTGGCGGCATGCCGAAGAGTCCTACTTTTTCTTGCCACTGCAGTCTTCAATGGTCAAATTTGGCCAAAAAATGTCCACATATTTTTTCTGTTCTGATATTCCACCAACCATGAAACCTTTATTGTTCACTCCAAGAGGCTGATTTTCCACCTGTGATTGGCACCAATAGGACCTTTAAAATGGTATGGTGTCAGTCTGAGGCATACTGGTGAGGAAAAAATAAGTTTTTTGCAATTATGGCCAGTATTTGAAAATGCACAGAGCAGGAAGTGAATCCACTCCGATAGCAGTCCCAACCAGTCCTTCAAATTTTATGAAAAGTGGTACCACAGCAATCACGTGTATATGTCAAACATATATATATTTACTTATCAACATCAAACTGTTTTAATTCATTATAACCTCATTGGAAAAGAGTTAGTCACATGGAAACATTGTGTTGGAAAAGTTGGTAGCAATAATACGTGGTGTTATCGTATCCATTTCTCATTCTGTCCTTTCACTTTCAGCCATCTCCTTCCAACCTATTGACCTGGCACATTCTCACCATTGTTTATCACTAGACCCCCTGAAGTTTGTGTACCAGCCTCACATTTGAGTGGAAGGCGCTATCATCTTTCTAGAAGAGGCAGGCAACACTGTGAGAGTCATGTTTTTTGAATTCCAGTGTTTTTAAGACAGTAGGGCCTGCCCTGCTCAGGAATAAGCTGCCGGAGACACAGATGGATGCTCCACTACCTGACAGGTCGGCCACCGTTTGTGAGGCTGCAAAGCAATTTCTCAGACACAATACTAAGTAGCACTGGTGCACCTCAGGGGACAGTCCTGTCTCCCTTCCTGTTAACTCTCTACACCTCTGACAGTCCTGCCATCTGCAGAAGTTAATAGATGACTCTGCCATAGTGGGCTGTATCAGCAGGGGACAGGGCGCTGAGTACAGGAGTGTGGTGGATGGCTTTGTGGAGTGGTGTGGTATCAGCCACCTACAACTCAACATCACAAACACTAAGGAATGGTGGTCAATCATCATCAAGGGAACGATGATGGATTTTGTCAAGAATTACAGGTGTCCTCACAGACAATGAGCTGGACTGGACTAAAAACACAGAGGTTCCTTATATGAAAGGTCAGAGCTGTCAGTTTTTTCTCAGTGGACTACGATTTTCAGTGTCTGCAGAACCATACTGCAGATGTTTTATCACTGGTGGCGCCCAGCATCATCCTCTATGCTGTAGTGTGTTGGGGCAGCAGGGTGAAGGCAGCCTCAGGTTGAGTTCCTCTCCCCCATGTAGTCTGCTTAGAGAGAGGCACATCACACTCCCTTCTGACAGCAGTAATGCGAGAGCCTGCAGCAAATACGACATGGGCTGCCACTAACTCAACATGCAACAGGAGTATTGAGGCCAGTCAGTGCCAAGCTGCTTACTCTGCAAAAGGAACAAAGGAACAGTCACTTTCCTCATACCTGCAACATTACAACAACCATGACCCTATCATAAGGCTAATTTCCTTAATGCTAAAACCAAGTCGTAATCCCCAAACAGTCCTTTAGGGGGGCACGAAACAAGTTAAGACTAGCCAAAACGTCAGACAGTTGGACAAGTACACTTTTGCGTGTGCACACACACACACACACACACACACACACACACACTCCATTTAGTGCTTTAGTAAAGTACATTTGGACACTAGTAAGCATGATTTAGTAACAATGCTGCTTTACATACAAGCATTATTAATTTGTAATGTACTTCTGAAACCACTACACATTATTTTGTTGCAAACACTGGTTGAATGTCCTGTGGTCTAACTAATTCACAAATGTTGTCAACATTTGGCCATCTTTCATAAGTTTTCATGAAATATTAGTAGTTTTCACACTTTTCATTATCAGAAAGGTCTTGGCTTCCTAATTTTTTCTTCATGTTCTTCATGCAGTGACTCCATGCATGTTGAATTCTTGATGTTACACCCAGGCATCTCCAGGATTACTGTTGCAGTGGCAAATACAAGCCCATTGGTTCCTGTGGTGGTGGTAGCTGGAATAGGGAGTTGAGCTGTGTTAATATTTGCCTAACCCTAAAAGTACTAATAAAAATATAATGGCCTTTTCAGCAAAACTATACATGAGTTCAAAATTAGTTCTCTCTGTTCAAATTTTGACTTTGGACCAGAATTGAATTGGGGTGTTGCATGTATTCCTTTTAGTGTGTTAAGTAGAGAGCTACGGAAGCCCTAAGCGGCCAGGTCCAGCTTAATTTTTTTCGCTCCGTTTTCTCAAGAAAACGAGATAATTCTCCTTCGTTTTCTCGTTATAACGACATCATTTTGTCATTATAATGAGAAAACAAAATCCGTTATCTCATGATAACGACAAAATTATCTCGTTTTCTCGAGAAAACAAAATCGTTTTCTCGTTATAACGACTTAATTTTCCGGTGAGGTACAAAGCGAAACCAACCCGCCAGACCAGAAGGTGCTCTGCCACCGCTGCACACTACCGACTGAGAGTTCGTTAAAGTTGGAAAGATATTCACAGATTCGGACTTCCAGCGTCAAATAACTCATTAGTGACACATTGTCAAATCTATAAAGATATATAGATATATAGATAGATAGATAGATAGACAGATAGACAGATAGATAGATAGATAGATAGATAGACAGACAGACAGACAGACAGACAGACAGACAGATAGATAGATAGATAGATAGATAGATAGATAGATAGATAGATAGATAGATAGATAGATAGATAGATAGATAGATAGATAGATAGATAGATAGATAGATAGAGGTTCAGGGTTGGGATTCAAATAGAGTTGCTCTGGCCATTAGACTGAAATGTTCACCCAATGGGAAGAAACTCACTTCTGGTGTTCAGTGCTCTGTGGTGCCTACCACAGGGGAGGCGCTTGGACAGATTGTGCCCACAGTGATAGGTCTGCAGTGATGTTACCTGCCCACCAGGAAAACAGGATATTCTGCCTCTCTGCAGATATGTAAAGGCAGTCATTGTCACAGGAAGTCAGTGACCCAGGCAGAGACAGAACACAGACCAGAATTGAGTAAAAGAAATTTATCTGACAAAGAGAAAAGCACAAAGCGAATGTGTGGGGTTCTAGAGAGGGCCACAGTGACTGGGGGAAAGGCTAGAGAATAGAGGGGAAGCTGAATGGGAAACTGACTGAGAACCTACAAGCTGCAAGAGAATAGATAAAGAGAAACCAACTGCTCTGACACCCTCTAGTGATTAACAAGGGGAAAGACCATACCTGAGGGTCAAGGCTAGTGGAAGTGACCCGGAAAAGGCTATGGAGGCTGACAAAGGACAAATTATTCAGGTTTGCTACAAGTTGAAATACAATACAGACTTATTTTCAAGAATATGCATACATTTAAAGGGAGGCTTTACTGACCAGGACCAAGTAACAAAAAGCTAGGAGCAGTATCAGGAAACTAAGGATAGAATTACAATCACTAGGAACAAAATGCACGGCACCAGACCAACAAGAACATATTACACTAAGCACATCTACACTACCGTGGCCAAATTAAATTAAGAAACTGAACACTAGAAGCAGGAGTTCACAAACGCTACCATTAAAGGAGGCAGAGCGCAGCACTAGCTACACTACTTAGCTGGCAGCCAGAGGTTGGAGAAAGTGGTCAGGGAGTCTGTGGGCAGAGGAGTGGTGGCGTGGCTCGAAGGGGGTTTCAAGGCTGGAATGCCAGAGTGCAGATCTAATGAAGGAGGGTTCTGAGAAAAGCCAAGGTCTGGGTGGGTAGTGAGTGCGTTGGAGGGTAGCAACATGAGGAATGTGGTCCAGGCAGGGAGCAGAGAAGTAGGCAGAAGGAAAATGGGTTAAACCAGAGCAAAAATAACTGCATAGAATGATTTAGCCTGAGCTGACTACATGTTGTCTGTTCAGCAGTCTGGCATCAAATAGTGAGCTGAGCCCATGTTTTATGGCAGGCAGTGGTGTTTTGTGACAGGTGAGATGACACCGAGATTCCTGGCATGGGCTTGGAGGTTGTCTGTTATTGGTCCTAAATGGCTGGTAATGGTTGTTGTTTCGTGTGGGTGAACAAACATAATGACTTCAGTCTTGTTGTAATTCTGTTATAGATTGTTTTTGGCCATCCACCACCTCTATCACAAAATACAACCAGGGTATGGACTTAAATGCACAACTCACGAGACTCTCAAAGAATCCAATGATTTTTTTTTTGGTACAACAGCACAGGCTGAAGTTTTCAAATCACAAAAGCAAGCTCAGTAGTTAAAACAGGCTGGGTCACAAAACACACAGGTGTCACTAGGAAAAGGCTGGGAACTGGCGAGGATATTTATTTTTGAATACTTGAAACCCTTTTTTGTGGAATACTTGATGTGGCCCAGACTCACCCAGACTCTACCGCCAGCGGCTCCCAGGTAAGTTGAGTTTGAGACCCCTGGTCTACATGATTTTACAATAAAGAGGACACTGGGAGAAAATTGCATCCATGGGAGAGTTGCAAGTCTCACGACCAAAAACAACATCAAGGCTCACCTGGCATTTGCAAAAAAAAAAAAAATAGAAAAAAAATCTAGGTTAGCCCCAAGACTTGGGACAACATCCTGTAGACTCAAAGGTGTAACTTTCTGGAAGACATGGGTCCCGTTACATCTGGCATAAAGCTAATACTGCATTCCACAAGAAGAACATCATACTAAAAGTGAAACATGGTAGTGTGATGGTTTGGAGCTGCTTTGCCTCCACAGGACCTGTCATAATTGATGGAGCCATGAATTCTGCTCTCTATCAGGAAATCCTTCTACAGAATATCCACCCATTAGTTCATGACCTAAAGCTCAACACAAATGGTTTATGCAGCATGACAATGACCTAAAGCACACAAACAAGTCCACCTCTGAGTGGCTCAAAAAGAACAAAATGAAGGTTTTGGAGTGGCTGAGACTTTAAAAGGAAATTTCATGCTTGAACACTATCTAATGTAGCTGAATCAAAACTATTCTGTACAGAAGAGTGGGCCAGCATTCCTCCGTGGTGATGTAAAAGACTGATCAGAAGCTGTAACAAACATTTAACTGCAGTTGTTGCTGCCAAGGCTGGCACCAATCAGTTATTAGGGTCGGGGGCAATTACTTTTTCACTGGGGTGATATAGGTTTTCAATAAATCTTCAATAAATCATTTTTTTAAAACTGCATTTTGTTTTGTGTGTGTGTGTGTGTGTGTGTGTGTGTGTGTGTGTGTGTGTGTGTGTGCGTGTGTGTGTCTAATATTAAATAAATATAAATACTAAATAAATACTAATTTGATGATGTTGATGATATGGAACATCTAAGTGTTAGAAATATGGGACAATAGAAGACATCAAGATACTTTTTCACAGCACTGTAGTTATCATCATCTAAAATAAATGTACTGGGTCTACAGGTATCCCTATAAAATGGTCCCTAGTATGTGTTCCATTTTTCAGAATAGCTGAGACCTCACAATACATCAATCAGAACACATTTCAGCATAATCACCTTCACTGACTCATCCACAGGCACGAGGCCACAACCACTCAAATCTAATAAAGACATATCCTCTGTGTGTGTGTGTGTGTGTGAGAGAGAGAGAGAGAGAGAGAGAGAGAGAGAGGGGAGGGAGCCCCAGTTTAAAAAATGATTTTGCATGTGCTCCCAATGGTGAGCCTGCAGTTCTTTTAACCATAGGGAGAATGTGTTGGAGGTGGTTCATTATTAAAAGCAAAAAACCTAACTGTGGAAGAATAATCCTAGCTGTAAGTCCCACCCTGAATGCACCATCATGACACAGAAGAATACAGTAAGTGAGGGTTAATACTAACTTGCATACAAGTACTTGTTTGGTCAGTAACATGGAACACTAACGCAGACCATCAGGTGAGTGTGCCAGTGTTTCAGGAAGGAAAGTATGGTGATGACTTATTCTGATTTTTAGCATAGAGGCTCTCTGAGACTGTACTTGGGAGAAGCAGTGCTTTGAATTAGATGATGATATCAGCATGTCAACATATTGTGTTCATCTTAGTTTGGCATGTGTTTTGTCAACAGCTTTTCTATCATGGCTTTGTTTAAACAGTAAGTATAATGTTGCCATGAGGTCTGTAAGTGTATTTATTTTATTTTATTTATTATTTTATTTGTGTTATCTTTGTCTATAAGCATTTCAGTGGTTTTGACACCAAAACAACATGAGAATTACACACACAATACCACAAAGACAAGTCTGTTGCTTCCTAACTGTGATCTCATTCCATGTCCTCTAGGTCAGGTTGCTAATAACATCTTTAAAGCAAATGACTCATAACAGAAATGAAACGTAAATTAATGGTCACACTGTGGTCAATGGACTCAGCAAAAGTTACACAGTCTTACTTTAACACAGTTCAAGCCAGTGAAAAGTGTAATGAAGGACCTACTAACCTCATGGCCAGAGACTCTTGAGATGCCACTTTCACTGTCTCCCTCAGAGAAAGAGCTTGATTCATCACTGGAGTTGCAACCACTGGCACCAAATTCCTGTTCACTTTTGATCTTGGTGCAACCCTGAGAGAAGACCATCTCGCTATTGTGGGGATCCCTCTGTTCCAACACCCCAGCCAGACAGTGAGGAAGTCCAGAAATTGAGCTTGAGTGTGGTGATGAGTAGACATCAAGCTGGGTTAGGCTGGAAGGCGAGCTGCCATTGGTTACATCCTCTGGGTAAGAGAATGAGTAATGGAAGCTTTTGGTCTGGGTGCAGGGTTTGAAAGGAGTAGGAGAGTCTGCTGATGTCTTGATGGAAGAGGGGCAGCTGTTAGTGAGGCATAACCGACTAGAGGAATTAGGTTCTATCTGCATCAGGGTTGAGACTTTTTCTCTGAACTTCTCATCCATGTAAGAATGGCTCAACATGCGTGCCTCGCCAGCAGAAAAAGAGAAAATCACACTACATCTGTCTAGTTCTCCCTCATTTTTAGAGGCTGAAGCTTCGGAAACTGATCTTTCTATTTTCCTGGTAATGCCAGTCAGTGCTGCTGGTATTACATCAGCAGTGCCAGTCCTGAGGTCAACTTGACTGAGAGACTCCCTCATACTTTGCTGTTTGTCCTTGACTAATTCCCTGTAGTGGTTGAAGGACAGTCGGTTGGTGAGTAGCTGCTGGATGGTAGTGCTTGGCATGCTGCTGAGATTCAGGCCACCCCTCTCGAGGTAGGAACGCAGACAGGAAGAGGGAGATTGTTGGTTTGGAAGGTGCTCAGCAGCTATTGGAACCCCTTCTACCTCTAGCTCCATCTCCAATACCTCCTCAGTACACAACTCTGGGTTGCTACCTGTCCTTTCATCTCCTTCTTCCTCAAATACAAAGGTTTCCTCTTTCATCCTGGAAAGTGTAAGAAGAGTTGGTGGAAGAGCACTGTCTGACAACTGTGAGCTCAATGGGCTTATTGAGGTATGGTTGGATAAAACAGCATCATTACTGCCATGATAGTTTTCTCCATTGTGCTTGTTGTCACAGATCTGGTATTGATATTTCCTGGATTTAGAACATTGTGGAAAGTCAGCAGTAAGTGGAGAAGTGTTAGCTACATGATTGGTCTGCTGCCTTGTCTTTGCAGAATCATCCAAGGATATTGTTTCAGACAAGACTGTATCCTCTGCCTTGATGTCTTCATCATATGTCCCCTTGCCATTGCTGGCCTGCTGGCTGTCATTTTGTAACTGGTCTTGAAGAAACTGGAAGCAAGAGTCCTCCAGATTGTGAACACCCAGGAAGTCAGCACACAGAATGACCTCATGGATGTTTTCCTGACTTAAAACCAGCTTGGCAGTGTAGGCGAACTGGAGCAACGGAGCAAAACCCTTGGCTGTGACCTGCAGAGAAGAGTTGAGAGTCTAGGTGAATAAATGCTACATTTATACAGATTACTTGCAGGCGATGCACAAAGTCAAGGAAATTCTGCTGATCAGACTCCACATACTGCATGTTGGGTCATTCCATCTCAAAACAAAACAAATTTTAAGGACAATTTCTGCCCGACCATCTCTGATTTGCCCCATCATAAAACATCACAAAATATGGATGTATTTAATGACGTGTCAAATACTTTTCAAGATAAAAACAATTACCTGTCAACGCACTTTCTACACATTTTTTCATACATTAAAATTTGAGGCTACATCTTGATAATATCTCAGGAACTATTAAAGATAAAAGCCTGAATGAAAAGCCTGATTAAATTTTTAGTTATTTCTCATCATGCCATCGAGTCTTTAATAGTGGCCAAATAGATGAAACAGTCTCTGATTATGGGTTAGTTGAAATATTTTGACAAAACTGAAGCCGTGAAAAGTCCTACCTTTGAGCAAACATCGCCAAAAAACATTGATAATGCAGACGTCAACTAGCAATATGTTCTGAACCATATGTAGCTGCATGTCACAATACCACAAAATGAAACATATACAATACTTTTTAAATGGTCACAAAAATAGAGCTAATCCAAAGAGAACATAGATCTGGAGTTTAAAAATGGTTCTCCAAATATGAAGATTCCTTTAAAAAAATCGGCATATTTTTATATTTTTAAATACCAATAGTTTACTTCTGCATTATTAGCTGTTTGTTAATTTATGCTAGGACTTCTCATGACGGCATTTTAAAAAGAATATTTCAGCTCACCCATACGAAGAGATTATTTGATCTACTAGTCCAACTGAAAATTTTAATTTTCCATGTTGGACTGAAATTTACTTTAGGCCTCTGATGATTCAAGATGGACTAACCCTTTTAATGTTTCTGGACTTTAGCTCAGCCCACACAGTTAATCCATAAAACCTGATTGTAAAGCTGACAACATCTTTGCTAACCCCTCATTGACCTGAGATGACCACTATGGAAAGTGGCTGCAGCACACATATTTCTGGGAATGCAGGTCACAGAATACATGAGCCTGGAAGTTTGCAACTATGTTCAGTTTTGCTTTGCTTTGTACAGGAAGTGGCCTTGTGTGTATTTTAATAAACCTAGATGCAAAAAGGACAAATTTAAATAAAGGCTCAGCACCTTGCTATGCTGAACAACCTGTATGTGTTCACCATTATCCATCTCCAACATGTCTGAAACAGATGGGCCTACTAGCATTTGTTACACAGCCAGAAAACAACTTCTGTGATAAGGGATCAGGGGATATTAGAAATAAAGGTCTGCCTCCAATATATAATAAATAAAAGCTTGGTTCTTACTGCTACTGTGGCACATATTGAGAACCTGCTATGTTTTCTATGAGAATATTATGGTAGATACAGCGCAGTCATGAAAGCAGCACAGTGTACCATATGAGAATGAAAACAGACAATATAGGTCTGGGGAAGAAGCTGTTCCTCAGTCTGTTTGACCAAGTGCGGATGGTTCTGAGTCTGCCTGAGGGTAGGGAGGTGAACAGGGGGTGACCAGGGTGAGAGGGGTCTCTCCTGATGTTGATGGCTCATCTGTGGAGTCAGCTCACAGAGATGTCACACAGTTTTTGGAGTGGGGAGCCGACAATCCGCTGAGCCATCTTGATGATGCGCTGCAGGTCCTTCTGCCGCTGTACAACCTGTGTACCAGACTGTACACCCGTAAGTCAGGATACTCTCTAGCAGTAAAAGTTCTTCAGCAGCTGTTGTGGGAGCCTGGTGAGTCTCAGAGTCCTCAGGAAGAAGAGGCGCTGGTGGGCCTTCTTGATGAGGTGGGTGGCGCTCTGAGATGTGCACCCCGAGGAACTTGAAGCTGGAGACCTGCTTCACCTCCACCCCACTGATGTCAAGTCCCCTGTGAACCGTTTTGTTCCTTTTTCTGAGGTCCATTATCAGTTCTTTTGTCAGTGTTCAGGTTCCGGCCGTCAGTCCTGCACCATGTGGAGAGTGCTTGGACCTCCTGCCCGTATGCAGCCTCATTGTTGTCCGTTAACAGACTCACTACGGTCGTGTCGTCTGCAAATTTTATAATGGTGTTCAAGCTGTGGGTGGAGGTGCAGTCATGGGTGTAGAGGGAGTAGAGGAGCGGGCTGAGAATGCAGCCTTGGGGAATACCAGCGTTCAAGGCGATGGTGGATGAGGTGTGGTTGCCTAGCCTGACATGCTGGGGTCCACTGCTGAAACGTCTTAGATCCACAGACAGAGGGGGGTTCCAAATTGCAGTGCCTGCAGTTTGCTGACCAGCTTGTTCGAACTGATGGAATTAAAGGCCGAGTTGAAATCAAAAACAGCATCCTGACACACACACACACACACGTATGTATATATATATATATATATATATGCTGTGAAAAAGTATTTGCTTAATAAGATTTATATTTAATTAATATTAGACAGAGATAACCCACAAAACAACACCAAATGCAGTGTTGAAATGATTATTTATTTATTCAAGAATTATTGAAAATCTGTCACCCCTGTGAAAAAGTAATGGCCCCTTAAACCTGCAACTGCAGTTAAACATTTGCATTAGCTTGTCATCAGTCTTTTACATCCCCATGGAGGAATTTTGGCCCACTCTTATCTTCAGAATAGCTTTAATTCGGCCACATTGCATGGTTTTCAATCATGAACTGCCCTTTGAAAGTCTAAATATAAAGAGGATCTTCCCGTCAATGTAGCCCTGGGCATTTAGTCCCACTTTTCACCCGACTATGACACCCCTGTACAAAGCATTTGGCAGAAATTCCTTTACAATAGATGTCCATGTGATAATGCGTAGACCAAATTCAAGGAAGTGATTCCATTAATATTTACTTCATTGCCATGGGCCAGTACACTGAAGAGCAGCTAGCTAAATGCTACTTAAACTTGGATTATTGTGTTGATAGTGCTGCAGCCTTGCTTAGCACTGCTGCCCCTTTGAAAAAGAAGTCAAGGAATCAGACTAGTTTCTCTGTTTAATTCACAAATGTGCACTTTAAAGCAGTTCATTTTAATTCAGTTTTATCTATATAAGGTCAGTTCACAACATGTCATATGAAGGCACCTCCCATAGTAAGTTGAAGATCTCACACAATTACAAAGAGAAACCCAACAAATCCAAAGATGTCATTTGAGCAAGCAGAATGCTTGAATGCCCACATCTTTCAGCTTTCTGAGATAACCTGAACATGTCATACCCCAACATTTGGAATTCAAGCTTTCCTGTAAAATCTATTTTTTTAAAAAAAGATTTCAGACCACTCCCTGTAACACCTCCCTGTTCTTGTTTTTAAATTTCTGTTATCATTATCTCCCTTTACCTGGTCTGGCAGGTCAATGATGGGCTCTGCCTCCCCTGGTGATCTGTTGTGTCCCAGCAGGGCTTGCAGAAAATACCGGCTCGTAGCTGCGAGGACAGCTCTGTGTGCTCGCACTTCCCTGCCCTCCACCAGTATGGTCACGTCACAGAGGATGCCCTGCTGTCGCTGCTCCTCCAGGCTCAACAACACACTGGCACAATGGACCTTGGATTCATACACGTACACAGGCGCTGCTGCCTCGCTATCCCAGTCCTTGCCTGCCGACATAACTTGATCTAGCACCCTGCATAGAAGGAAAAAAGGCAAAATGTCAGCTAGCTACATCAGTACAATCATTGTGCAAGAATACAGAGCTAAGTTCAGATTCTGTCGGCTTTTAGTAGACGCTATGTCACTGAAGGAATTGTATTCTGTCTTTGCTGGAATGTCTACAGCAAAAATATTTACACATAGCACAAAATATGGAGAATTTTGTGAATTTTGTGTGTCTGTCCACCACTGTCATTAAAATAGATGTGGAAATAGGAGATTTGTATAGCTATCATACTTGGTGTCTTTTGCTAACTCCAACACCATTTTTTGGCCACATCTGAGAAGCACAGGGAAAGCCAACTAGGTAGGAAAGTACAGTAAAAAAGAGCATCTTAAAATGACAAACCATGTAGAATTTGAAATGAATAAAGATATGATAAAAGTGACACAATATAATGGCTGCAACTCAGAGGCTGTGTGAACTAAAACAGGAAAAATGTGAAAAATGTGGTCCCAGTCACTGTCGAGGTTTGCTGTTTTTCTTTGTCTTACGTGATAGAAACCTGAATACCTTTGAGAAAACAAACAAAAACAGTGACATACCTGAACAATATCTAACTTATAAGGAAAACAAAAGTTTTCTTGCTCCATGTGGTTTTTAAGAACCTCTAACCTTTTCTAAACCATCACCAAAGTAATTAGCTTCTGATTGCTATCTACACACTATCTCCAGTGGGGCACAGTAAGGTCGCGTGTACCCTACCAATCTTAATTTCACCAAAACAAGTCAAAATGAGTCATTCAACAGACAGGACACACGGGGTATTTACTATTCACCTAATGACTGATATACAGAATGTCTGAGATGTGTGTATATGAGAGTACACATGTGAATCTATACATTATATTCAGGAAGTAGATACACATGGATGTAAATCAACATTTCACGTTGATTGCAGGCAGTTCTCTCCACTGATTTTTCATTGTGTTTCCTTTTAGTGCTGTAGTACATAAAGCCCTGCCACAGACGGCTGAGCATGCAGTCTGTCTGCCTCATCAGCCCAGGGCTCGGTGTGTGTATGTGTGAGTATCAGCAGACACACAAGAGTTGCTTTCTGCTGATTCATAGCCTTTGAATAGGCAGAGCCCAGGACTGGAGGCTTGCTGAAGTAGTGGTAATGTTCTGGTTTTTCACCCTAGGAGTGCTTCAAGCTCTGACCATTCTTGACTGCTTTTCACAATACTTGGAAATTGTCCACTGTCGCTATTTACCCAAGGTCCCACTGTATTCTCTGTAGTTATCTTTTCCTCCTGCGAGTGAAGACCAAAGGAAAACCAAGATGCTTTTATGAACACTGCTTGTTGTAGTCATTTACTCTTTTGGAAATACTGTGCTGACAAGACCCAAGTTATCTGTGTGTGTTGTCAGTAGGAACTGAGTTCTCATCGTAGCACATCCAGTCACTTGATGGCCAAACACACAGCTGATATGAATTCTCTGCCTCCTCCTCATCAAAACCAGGCGACAATGGTGATAAGAGTATTAAAATGATAATTCAAGGGACATTTACAATAGATGAAAAATGTGCAATTAATTTGTGAATTATTGCAAGTTAACTATGACAATATTTTAAATATTTTAATCGATTGATAGAACTAATTTAAACAAACAAACACTCAATATGTCCAACAACATCCATCCATCCATCATCTGTACACTGCTTAATCCTCTGTAGGGTCGCGGTGGGACTGGAGCCTATCCCAGTCGACTCAGGGCGAAGGCAGGCAGGGGACACCCTGAACAGGTTGCCAGCCTATCACAGGGCTACACATAGAGACAGACAAGCACACTCTCATTCACACCTACGGACAATTTAGAATAATCAATTAACCTCAGCATGTTTTTTGGACTGTGGGAGGAAGCCAGAGCACCCGGTGAAAACCCACGCGTGCACAGGGAGAACATGCAAACTCCACACAGAAAGATCCCAGGCGTCCTAACCGGGGCACGAACCGGGGATCTTCTAGCTGTGATGCGATGCTGCTAACCACCGAGCCACTAAGCAGCCCGTCCAACAACATAACAACCTATAATAAATCACAACTCATCTATTATATGGAAGCAAGATAAGATCTTATTTACTATATGAACGTTTGATTGAGGTATATTTTGTTTACATACATTTGTGAGAATGACTCACCCCTTTGGCTTTGTTAAGCCTAAAACCCGTTGGTAACTGCCTGTGGCTTCAGTTTCAGTTTTGGATGATTAGGCTGATACCTCCTGCTGAATATAAAAAACTGCAAACTGCTGCTTGTGGTTATTTTCTTTTGTATGCTTTGCCTCAAACTAGAGTGAGCTGGAATGAGCTTGAAAAAACTATTTGGACCACGAACTGTAACTGATGAAGAAACATAAGCCTGGTCAGTCACATAGTGATGCAGTAATTAATGCTAAAATGCCCATAACACATTGACCCCTTATTTTCCACACATCATAAATCTTGGTGGATACTGTGTGTTCGTTTTGCCCTTAGCTTGTACTGATTGTTTGTGATTCATGTTTTTTATCTGGGTTTTCTGAGTAGTCGTGACAGCAGTGCTAACATGATTACTTGAGAGGGAATAGTCAGAGGAAGTTGTACAATTACTTAAACTATTTACATTCATACTTTCCTGTTTCTCTCTTTGTGTCTTTGGCTTTTTCTCTTCCAGTCACGCTGGATAAAATGTTCAGAGAGAGTAGGTTTGTAAAAAAAAGACGTTGCCATTAGTTTCATCATCTTGTCTGAGTGTGCTTTACTGTGTGAGGAGAGGATGGCATGTTGAAGCAGTAATCTGGGCTGATGGGCAACTAACTGAGATTCATGATCCCAAAACTATAAAATTACAACTGTACAAGTGTGAGAGGGGAGGTGAAGTGCAGCTACATAGTAGGCATATTGTTAGACCTCCAGTATTTAATCATCTAATTTCCACGTCACTGCTCTTATATTAATGTTTAAGACCATCAAACAAATTCAAATATTAGATAAAGACAACCAAAGTAAACACAAAATACAGTTTTTAAATGATGATTTAATGTTTTAAGAGAAAAGAGCTATCCAAACCTTCCTGGCCCTATGTGAAAAAGTAATTGCCCCTTCATTAAATCATGAATTTACTGTGACTAATCACATTTTTTGGAAAGCTGAGTTCAATTTCACTGATCACACCCAAGCCTGATCACCTCCAGACCTGTTCAATCAAGAAATCACTTAAGTAGAACCTGTCTGACAAAATGAAGTCAGCCAAAAGATCTCAAAGAGCTGCAACAAAATGCTGCAATCTAAAGAAATTCAAGAACAGATGAGAAATAAAGTTGTATAAGGCAAGGTTAAGCTTGCTCATTTTCTCTTTGTTTTCAATTATGTCATTCTAATGTTTACACTTTATAGTGTAGTTTTGGACTTAATCTTTAAATAATGGTCTAATTATCATAGATAAGCGTGTTTTTAAATTTCAAATACTGTAGCTTTCTAATAGAAAGCTGCTACACACAGGCTAGGAGAAGCTGTTGAGCTGTGTGGACGTGAACCTCAGGCTAATGGTGGAGACAAACAGTTTTCTTACCTTTCTCGTCGTTTTAGTTCAAACCAAATTTGTGGATTTATTAAACTTGTGGAATAAAAGTTTTTTTTTTGCTTTGCTTCTTTACCTGGGAGTCAAGTGGATTTGTGTGAACTATCGCTGGCTGGACACGTGTAGCAAAGACCACCAACTAGTCAACTATAGGCTGCTACAAAAGTCACTGACATCAAACAGTCTGGAAAGGATTACAAAGCCATTTCTAAAGCTTTAGGACTTCAAAGAACCACAGTGAGAGACATTATCCACAAATGGAGAGAACATGGAACAGTGGTGAACCATCCCAGGAGTAATAGAATAATCAAAAATAGCAAAAACTAAGAATGTAAGGTATTACACTTTTTCTAGCCCAGTGTGAGAAGCTCTACTACTGTTTTGTGGCTCTCTTCTGCTTCTTCTCCACTTGTGTCCGTTCATTTCCCTTCCATATGTGTCTGTTTCTGTTGGGGCATGAGTGGAAGGCAGAAAGGTCAAGTGAAGATAATGTTACTCAAACTGACAACTGACTTGGTTGTAAATGAAATAGAAGGTGTGACCAACATACCCCCTTTGGTTTGGTCTGACATGCTGGTGTTCCAGCAACATCCTGTGGTTCTGAATGTCACATACAGAACCTTCAAACTGGTTGAGTCACAATACAAAACCTAGAGTGCCACTGTTTAAATAACACAATAACATTTAACACTGATAGCATCTGAATGTAAGCAATCAGGTCTCAGCTTCATTCCTTGGGTCTCTTTGGATGTTGTTATTTCTGCATTACCTGATATTTTCATCAAGTCAAGCCCTTCTCCACTATCCCCTGTAGTGTAGCCAGTTGCTTTTTAAATCTGTCGAGCCCAGGCAGGAGAAAAGGGCTGCTAAAATCGGGTCCCAGCTTCTTCTTCTTCTTCTTTTTTTTTAAAAAAAGGGGGTAGCTAGCTTGTAAAGTGCTGATGAATCCAGATCCCAAGAATCTTACAAACAATAACACTCCATTCCATTTGAACAAGTAATCTAAAAAGCAAATACAGTAGGTCTACAAAACAGATGCTGACCTGTCACTATTTATTCTTCACATCAATGGATCAAGCAAAAAATAGGAATGAAACTTCCATTTCTGGAAGAAATTTCCTCAAAACAATTTGCTACTATAGTTTGTGTTCAGTCTTGGCCACATTACTGGGGGCCTCCCTTGAGAGTTCCCGAAGGCCAGAAATATACTGAAATATCATTAGCATCTCCCATTCAGTGATGAGCCTTTGTTTGAAAAGCAGCTCAGGGGAAGCACTCACTTTCACTGCGGTCATTGAGATAACGATAAATGACCTCTAAGGCCACCGTCAGCAGTGTTTGCTCAACCCTCAGCCTTCTTCAACTCTGCCTGACTCACTTTGCCACTGTCATGTGGAATTGGATTTAGCACAAATGAAACCAAATGAAACCCAATTATAGAATAAAAGGTGAGGGTCTCAATGAGGAGTGAGAAGACACAAGAACCAAAGTAAGTAGGTCAGCTTTCAGCTGCTTGTACGCCACCAGCTGTGTTTCCATTCAGTCATAGTAATCCACAGATAAATTCCTGAACTGGTACCTGAACCTCTGTCCATACCAGCCACATCAACGCATGCACCTCCATACTCTCAATGTTTATTATTCTGTCAAAAATATGCGCCTAACTGTTTACAAACCAACATTAAGCCAGATTTTATTAAAGCTGCAGGAGGCAAAAATCTGACAAAGGAGAAAAAATACATCAGAATTTGAAAAGACAGCTCTCGTCTTTCACCTGTCTCTGTCCCACACTCCAACCACACTGACATCTGTGGCCACCATGTCCTGGATTTTATAAAGCTTAAAAACAGAGCCAAGAGAAGATGCAGAAGTCTGGTTTCCTTTCAGGCCACTGAACCTGAATTATTGAACTTGAAATATTTTTATATTTGATTTGATTCATGTTGTAGTATTTCTTTTGGAAGTCCTGGGAGTAAATACGTTCTTTTGTGTACTACAGTCTGCCCCTCCCTCCAACGCTCAATTCCAGAACAAGAGCAACAACTACTACTAAGCTCCCATGAAATTTGGTTAAAATATTCATGCTTCAAACCGACGGATTCCTAATAACCACATGTTTTTGCCTTGCACCGATCATGACTGAACAACAGACATATGCCATGTTTCAGCACCACACTAGAAAATATACATGTAATGAGTGGATTGGTCATTTGGGTTGGGTACTGAGGAGCAGTTCTAAAATTCTTAGGGTTATGAAGAAATTTTCATTCCTGTGTATCAATTCTGAAACAAATTTCCCTTGTGTCAGCAAATAAACAGTATACTGCAGACACTCCAAACATCTACCATACAGTGCTGTGCAAAAGTACAGAAATCCTCTGTTTTTGCTTAAATGTTTCAGGTCATCAAACTAATTTTAATGTAAGACAGAGATAACCCAAGAAAACACAAAATGCAGGTTTTAGATGATGATTTCAGTTATTGAAACAAAACGGTAATTAAAATCATCCCAGTGATTTTCACATAGGGCAATTGTGAAAAGTAATTGCCCCTTTAGCTACCAATCTAACAAATGATCAGATAAATTTGTCAGTTGGGTTCAACTTCACCATCCACACCCACATATGATCACTGCCAGGCTTGTGGAATCTAAACATCACTAAATAGAACCTGTCTGGTATTGTGGAGTAGCTAAAAGGTATCAAAAAGCAGCACATGATGCCACGTTCTAAAGAGATCCAAGAACAGATGAGGAACAAAGTCATTGACATCCATCAGTCTGGAGGATTACAAAGCCATTGCTGAGGCTCTGAGACTCCAGAGAACCACAGTGAGAGACATTATTCACAAATGGAGGAACATAGAACAGTGGTGGACCTTCCCAGGAGTGGACCAACCACCAACATTTCTCCAAGAGAATGTCAACATCTAATCCAGGAGGTCATAAAAAACCCAGATGAACATCAGAAGATCTGCAGACCTCACTGGCCTCAGTTAAGGTCCGTCTACATGATTCCATAATAAGAAAGACACTGGAAGAAAATGGATCCATGGGAGAGTTTCCAAGGCGCAAACCACTCGTGACCAAAAACAACATAAAGGCTCATCTGGCAGTTGCAAAAGAATATCTGGATGAGCCCCAATCCCTTTGGGATAACATCCTGTGAACTGATGAGTCTAATGTGGAACTTTTGGGGAGGCATGGGTCCCGTTACATCTGGTGTAAAGCTGATACTGTATTCCACAAGAAGAACATCATGCCAACAGTGAAACATGGTGGTGGTAGTGTGATGGTTTGGGGCTGCTTTGCTTCCAAAAGACCTGGACAACTTGTCATAACTGATGGAGCCATGAATTCTGCTCTCTATCAGAAAATCCTCCTGGAGAATATCCACCATCTGATGAAACCGAATTAAAACTATTCTGCAGAGAGTGCCTTTTCCAGATTTATTTAACTCATATAATTAATAAATGTTTGTTCTTCTTGATAGACAGAGATGGGCTGTGATGGAGAAAGAACTCACATCCTCAATTTTAGTAAAGACTTAACACCACACTGTAAAAGTCCTGCTTTGATAAGTTAGTTTAAATATGGAAGTATAATCAGGAAAATGCACTATGATATTCAACACAAAAGTAGTCAATGCAGAAAAATACTCATGTGACTGTTGTACTATAATACATTATACAATATAATTAGATTAGTATTACTCCTGCATTTATGTAAAAGTGTAATTTTGCTGCCACTTTTATTCTAACCACCTGCGCCTCAAAGATTTAGAATTTTAATTTCTTCAGAATCACAACTGGTAAGTAGAATCAAAACTGTTAAAATATAAATGACCATTATGGTTATGCAACTTCATTGTCCACAGAATCTGAACACTGCTCCTAATCCGAACAGACAACTAAGAACAAATGATATCTAATAATTATTATTAATTAACTACAGTAGTCAACTTAAAAATACTCTGTCTTGTTTTTTTATTGCCACCATCTCAGAATGACAGTGAGGTAGTGTACAGGAGTGTGCTTTTATTTTGCACCCATGTCTACCCTGAGTTTTGTCCCCAAATATTTAAGAGAAAAACAACCATTCTGACATTTTAGTTTATCACTTCACCGAAGTTATGGGGCATACCATAGACAGACAGGCCCAAGCAGAGATAACCCTTGTGACAACACTTTTCTCACACCTGAGATTATATTTCTGTTCTTTTTTAAATGACAATTAAGCTGGACTTAATGTGTAAAAATAGTGGAGTGTCCCTTTAACAATTCTGTATAATATTACTTTAAATCCTTGTGTGCTTTGACCTGAGCAGACAACATTTACAACAAAAACAGAAATATTTAAGCAACCCTTGCTCAGGATAACAGTCTGCAGCAGAGGTGGTAAATATTTCATGGGCCCCAGTCACCTCTCAACTGTTTTGTTCCACTGAACTGTATGCAAAGCACCAGACAGCATGGAGGAGGAATAGGAACAGCTTCAAACACTCAGATGTTCCCACAAAGGAAATGCTGTTTTTCCACTGTGGGAGAGATCACAGATGGAAGAAGAGCATGTGGCTTTGTAGTAGGGAATGCTCGATAAAAGGACAACAAAGAGCTGATCTGTTCACAACAAGGCATGTGTGCAACGGCTTGAACAAGTGACACAAACAGATGCTCACTCCAGTCCAGTTCATCATCTCCAGGGTATAAATCAAAGACTCTGGTGTAAGGTCATTATTACAAACTATTCCAGACTCTCATAGGTGAAGGGCAGTGACACATGGATTTCTGACACATTACTTCTCTTGGAGGAATGTAGGACTTCACTAATACAGGATACATCATCATAGTCCATTCGTTCCGGGACATGCACTGAGCCCACAGTGGGGTGGATGAAGGCGGGAACGAGGCGGTGGGAGGCTCTTTGTCCCCCCCTCCGACAGCAGCTCGAGCCCCGTAGTAGACGCAGTTTGTCTCCTGTGTAGAACATGAAGCCCGTAGCCCTCTGAGACAGAAAGAGTTAGAGAAAACACGAAAGACGCGGGATGTGATTATTTAACAAATGACAGCAGACTAACACACAACTTCCCTGCAGAATTAACGGACCCGTGCTCCGTCATGGTGGTTCACACAGAGCACCAACAGCAGAGGTTCCCCTCCATCAGACACCAGCAGCCACTATCTGGAATAACGTAACTGGTGTTAATGTTAAGTATCGCTGCAAAACCAACAGCAAAAACAGGCCTGGATGACACAAGCACTTTGTCAGAGCTGCACTTTCTCGACTATCACCGAGGGAAGGGGGGCACGTTTTTAGAGAAACGCATTTATGCGCACGCCGCCGACCGAAGCAGCACACCGGCTAACCTGCTCAAACACAGCCGCGTCCCACGGTCCACCTCACGAATGAGCAGCACAGAGCCCGTGGCCAGACCCACTGGGTGTACACCGCACCAGCAGGACTCCAGCACAGACAAGCAAACAGATGAGTAGGAGCAAAACCACTGCTGTAGTCTGCTTTATTCAAGCGCTGCCTATTATCTGACTTACCCAGTTTTTGCTCGTCTGCGTTCAGTTCACCAGAAATAAGAGTCCACATTGTGTTTTCAGTCCGCTGTCCTCCTACAGCCAAATTGCTTTTAAAGGACCGCAGACATCAGTCGCTGTGTGGTACACTGCTCTCTTCTGTGTGTGTGTGTTTGTGTGTGTGTGTTAGGATGAAACGCCTTGTCTCCTCCAGGAGCTGCATTGTTGACATTGGCTTCCTGACGTCATGCTGGTCCTCATTCACAACAGCAGCCGAGGCTCCTGCAGCCCACCGGCCCTCCCAGCCCCGCCCTCCCTGACGGTCAGCCCCGCCCTCCCTGACGGTCAGCCCAGACACATTCATGCTTTTCGCGTCCGCGTCCACAGGGGTACGCGTGAGGTACACGTCGTCTTTCACCCAAGTCCGCATTTGGGCTGCATGTATGAAGCTAAATCAAGGCCAAAAGTATTGTAATCTGAAAAAAGAAAAGATCAAGAAAATACATTTTAAAACTGAAAGTATAAGGTTTGTTGTTGAATCTTTTAAAAATGAAAACGTATTACTGAATTAAAAATTAGTGTAAGATAACTTTTTTCTGTTTAAATACACTTTTAATTCAGCTCTGTGATTATTTTGATCAAATTTTATTTTATTTCATTTTTTACTCTGAAATATATTTTAACATGTTATGTGTCATTATTTCAGTTGCAGAATTAATATTTTCAGGTTCAAATCTTAGCTTTTTGGTTTTAGATATCTTTTTCACCTTCAGATCTTTTTTTCACTTTCAGATCTTATTTTTTTCAGTTTCAAACTTTTGGCCGTGTTCTGACGTGGGGGCGTGGCCTCGACTGAGAGGGGTGTGGGGTTGTGAGTGACAGCCTATCAAAGCATCATCAAATGATGTTGCCTTCAGGAAACGTGGGCACTTTGATAGATTATGACAACACTTTCTCTACACTTTATTTTCTTGATACCTGTAAAAGTGATGCTGAAGACAAAGATACATTTTACAAGTAATTCTAGACAACTCTTGGTCATTTTTGATAAATGAAAACTGGAAAATATGCCAGGTTGTTGAGTTTAACACGTTTATCTAAAAAAAATAAAGGTGATAAATCTTTATTTTTTACTTTATTACTAACTTTGCTATATTTTTACAATTTCTAGTTATTATCTTGTCTTATCCTGTCTTATCCTTATCCTCTGTGTCAAAATTCGGCAGTCTGGGTTGCTAGGCACATGAGTGGTGCTACGGGACGTGACGACATAAGCAAGAAGTCCATTGTAGGCTTGACGTCTCATTTAACTAACACTCAGATACAGCCTTTGCATCCTCCGAAGAAACCGTACTTCGAAGGATGCAGCCTCTAAATTGAGACAAAGCTTATATCTTGTGGATATGTTAGAACATGTTACAACATGTATCAAATTCATATAATTAGTAACAGCTTAGAGCTGCTGTTTGGTATGTGGTGATAGAGCACACGATAGCTGTGTCCCAATTCAGGGGCTGCATCCTTCGAAGGCTGCATCTGAAGGCCACATACGTCACAGTGGTGCGACAAAGGCTGTCCCATTTCATTAAAACTCTAAGACTCCTTCAAATGCGGTTGACGAATGCGTCCTTCTTTTCCACGGATATGAAAGATGCATCGATGTATCCTACGTAGCCCCAAATATTCTAAGATTCATTGCGCACCGGTGACAGTTTGATCAACAGCTGGAGTTTTAACTACTGACACACAGCTGAGTAAAAAGATGGATTCATCAGCGGCAGAGGATTATAGTTTTAAATAGGGAT